>BPLR01010049.1:0-19043 GCA_021605095.1 Caerostris extrusa
CCCATTGGGCCTAAAACACCTGTCTTGTAAAATGAAGGCATTGGGTGGATAAAAAACATATTACATGATCATTACAGGATAGTGAGCAATAATTTAAGTCCCCAAAATAAATTTAGAAAAATTACCAAAAATTAAAGAAAATAAAATTAAAAATAAAACCACAATTACAGAAAATAAAGAAAAAAAGAGAGAGAATAACACTACGAAATGTAGGAACCGCTGCTAGAAATGATGACTAAAGAATCAGCCCGATCCAGTTCGTCTAGGACGATTGAAGATTGTTAAGAACAGCCCGAGGGCGTTTAGCATTTTCCGGCAGAGTGAAATCGTATCTCGGAAGATTACGTATTTCGTCGTTCGGAATATGTTCAAGACCTGCGTAAAAATTGCTTGCAAGCTTGAACATAAAAATTTTGAATAGAGGGGAGGTCAAGACAGTGACGAATGTCATCATTTCTAAAGTACCATGGAGAGTTGGTGATCATTCTAAGAAGTTTATTTTCAAGCCTATTGATATAATTAATGTGGTACCTTGCAGCAGAACCCCAAACCGGGCAAGCATAGGTGATAATGGGCCGCATATAGTACATGTAAATTATTAGTTTATTCTCAAGTGAGAGGGGTGAGTTTTTGTTAATATACGGGTAAAGCATGCGTAAACAAATATTATATTTAGTTTTAATATGGTTAATATGTCGAGCATAGGTTAGTTTACTATCAAGATAAACTCCCAGATATTTAGCATGGTTAGTCCAGGTGATTAATTGATTAAATAAATAAAGGTTAGGAGGGGTAACTTTTTTCCTCGTGAGAGAGTACAGCCTCAGTTTTATCAACATTGATTTTTATTTTCCACCTGTTGAGCCAAGTTTCGAGATTTTTGAAGTAATTAGCGTAAATGTTGTGTAAATGCTGCGTGTTATTGGCCTTTGCAACAACAGCTGTGTCGTCAGCGTAAATTCCAAGTTTAATATTAGCGCATTGCGGAATGTCATTAATGAAAAGATTGAAAAGAATTGGTCCAATGAGCGACCCCTGGGGTACTCCGGCATTAATGGTTCTATCAGATGAAAGTGAGTTATTGACTTTGACCGCAAAAGATCTATTGTTTAGATAAGATTTAATGAGCAGAGTAAGATAATTAGGAAAATGATAAGCAGTTAACTTGTGAATGAGTCCATTGATCCAAACCCTGTCAAAAGCTTTGGCTACATCTAGAAATACTACCCCAGTAAGAGTTTTATTACAGAGACCTTCAGAGATCAATTCAGTTATTCTAAGAAGTTGATGGGTGGTACTAAGCTTAGAGGTAAAACCAAATTGCTGGGAATCATTATAGAATTGTTAGTAATGTGCTTCTTAATTTTCTTAAGGATTACGTATTCAGTTAGCTTGCTAAGAGTAGAAAGAAGAGAAATTGGTCTGTAATTAACTGGATCAGAGGATCCTTACCTGGTTTGAGAATGGGTTTTTCCAGGCAAGGGGAAAATATGAGAGTTTAATAATAGCATTAATTAATTTAGCAATACGATAAATTATAATAAAGGGAAAAGATTCTTAAGCATTTTATTGGTAATGTTGTCTGCACCAGGTGCTTTATTAATTTTAAGTTTATTAATGCATTCATAGAGTAAAGAGATTTTAGTATTGACAATTTTACTAGTACTACAAATAGAATTTAAAGAGCTAATAGTCTTATTGACATTATCAGTGGTTAATTGGTTAGAGACATTGTTTTCTTGGAATTGATTCTGAAGGCTGTTCGCGAGCAGATTAGCTTTGTCATTATCATTAGAAATTATATCAGCATTAGAATCTTTAAAATTTGCAACATTAATCTTATTACCCTTAAGTTGTTTAATTGCCCGCCAGATGGAGCCATCAGCTGGATCTAGAGTATGTAGACGATTAGTCCAGGAATTTTGAGTGAATTCAGTGATTGCTTTGTTGAAACTTGGCCTGTGCCCTATTATAATTGGTTTTGGAGATCGGATCTCTGTAAATTCGCCACGTCTTCCGAGCTTTATTTCTGTCAATTGAGAGATTCTTAATATGATTAGGCATGAAATTGATGTTACTATTTTTGATGGGCTTAGAAGAGTTAGTATATGCATTATGAATAAGGTTAGTTATACGATTAACTTCTGCATCAATAGCGAGAGAGGAGAATCAAGGTCTAATTTATCTGGAGGAGGGTTAGAGAGAATCTGATAAAATTTTAACCAATTGGTAGAGACGTTACGAGTGAGATTAAGAGTTTCATACGTGATAGCAAAGTTTAATTTTACAGGATTGTGGTCTGAGGAAAGCTCAGAGAGAGATTCAATAGTAAGAGAAGCAGGAAAATTATTAATTATGGTTAGATCAATAGTAGAGGAGGAAATGTTATTAATCCTTGTGGGAGTGGGCGGAGCAAAGATTTCCAAGCCCGTTTGCATGGCAAAAATTGACAAAATGTAGTGCCCGTGGAGTTATCATGATGACATCTCCAGGAGGTGTGATGCGCATTGAAGTCACCACAAAGGATTGAGGAGTTATTAATTTTTAGTATGGAGGAAAGATCAGTAAGCAGGTTGGGTTGATTAATTTTACAAGGAACATAAATAGAGGCTATTGAAAGACTACTAAAGTGCGCGGTATTTATAGTGAGTACAGTTGCTTGCAAATCAGTTAAATTACTAGGAGAAACATTACGATGAGTGATACTATTTTTGATGAAAATTGCTGTACCTCCACGAGGTCTGGGAGTTTGATTACCATCATTTCTATATAACAAATAATTAGGAATATTAATATTACAATTAGTGGGGAGGTGGGTTTCTTGGATTAATATCAGAACAGGATTATGATTATTAGTAAAATTGATTAAGTCATGCATTTTAGACAAGATACCATTTGCATTCCAGTAACATATTTTTAACCCGGTAACCAGCACAACCATTAATTCATAGAGTTCAAGTTTCAAAAACAAGCAAGCAATACTTGCAGCTTGTCTAAAGGATTGTTAGCATTTCTCAGCTTAGCATAGATATTACTCAGACCTCCAAACATATTGAAGACATTTTTCATTTCAGTTAAAACATACAGCATTTTAGAAGTATCATTTACATTATCATCATTATTAATAGTATTATTATTGTTGTTGTGCTGATTTTCCGTAGTGGAGAGCACTGCTGGGGTTTGTTTCGGGGCCCCTGCAATAAACTTGCAAAAAGAGACACCCTCAGTTATGTTCCTCGCGGTGAACGGAAGACAAAAAGCGGAACTGCTCGCAGACAATCTCAAATCTCAATTTCAACTCAATCACGATGTTGAAGATAGAAATTTCTTCGAACACGCCAACTCTACAGTCACAGATTTCTTACAAAAACCACATGTCAATAATTTAGACTTAATCACTCCCATAGAAATCTGTGAAATTATCAGGAAATTCAAAAATAACAAAACCCCTGGTCTGGATCTTATTAATAATCGCATGTTAAAGTCCACTCCTATTAAATTTATTCTGTATATCACCATTCTTTTAACTTTCTACTTAGGATCTGTCATTTCCCAGCTTGCTGGAAGACTGCCATAGTATGCCCCATTCTAAGCCAAATGCTAATTTGGCTTAGGAATGGGGCATAATTACCGTCCTATCTCACTACTTAGTAGTCTGAGCAAAATATTCGAATCTACGTTACTTAAACGCCTGAATCAGCATTGCGAACTTCATAATTTAATTATCCCTGAACAATTTGGTTTCAGAAGGCAATTAGGAACCTGTCACCAGTTACTTAGGTTGACAGAGCTGATTCATGACGGCTTTAACGAACGCAAATCTACGGGAATATTATTTTTGGACGTAGCCAAAGCCTTTGATAAAATTTGGCATAATGGCTTATTATTCAAGCTCATGCGACTTGATTTTTCTCCCCAAATCATTAAGATTCTTTGCTCTTACCTATAATCCCGAGTTTTCCTAGTTAGAGTAGGTGGAGTTACTTCCTCACCCAGACCAATAGAAGGGGGTGTACCACAGGGGTCGCTATTAGCGCCCGCGTTGTTCAATATTTATATTAATGACATCCCGAGGGATTGTCAAACTAAATTATTTTGTTATGCCGATGACACGGCAATTGCTACACAAAACAAAGCACCACAGCTTGCTGTTAAAGACCTTCAATTTTATGTTTACAAACTAGAAAAATGGCTAACCACCTGGAAAATAAAAGTAAATGCAACCAAATCAGCCTGTATGCTATTTACTCGGAAGCGTTCTATTTCTCCATTAGGGAGTATCACTCTTTTTGGCCAGCCCGTCCCCTGGGTAACTGAATATAGATACCTGGGGTTGTTTCTAGACCCAAAATTATCATTCAATTCCCATATTAAGAATGCAGTTGCTAAAGCAACTGGTGCGAGTATTAAACTCCACTGCCTAATTTCTCGAAAGAGTAGGCTTGCGATCAAACACAAGCTCCTGCTCTATAAGTCTATCATTAGGCCTATTCTGGTCTATAGTAGCCCGATTTGGGCCTCCACTTCCCTCACCAATATCAAGAGACTTCAGGTGTTTCAGAATAAACACCTGGCTATGATTGCTGATGTGCCCTGGTTCGTTCGTCGAAAGATCATCCATAGAGATCTAGACGTCGAACCTATTCCAAATTATCTAATCAAAATTTCAAAGAATTTTCTTGAAAAATGTCCTCAGATTAGCAATGAGTTAATCCGTCGTCTGCCGACTTATCACCCTGGGGAAAAAAAGTTCGCAGAAACGCCCAAGGGCTGTTTACGATGTCTCCTATGATTGTTTTCCTAGAGTTAAGAGACATCATGGCTGTTACCCTGAACAAGCGATCGCGAGTTCAGGTAACGGAGTGGATTTATCATTGTAAATTTTACGTCCATTGAGACTAGTTAACGCACTGTGTATCTGAGGAGTCGTTTGGCTTTAAAAGTTTCGCGGCTCTATTTTGTAAACAAAACGAATTGGCGCAGAGGTCACGTGACGGGCTCCCGACCGTAAGGTTGAGGGTTCGAATCCGGCACTCGGCTCAATTCACTATTTTTATATTATTGCTACGATGTGCATCTGAATCCTTTCATTAACGGCTAGTGAATAGTTAGGTTTTTATTGTACGCTTTTTACCCTTTTTTTGTTAGGAAAATAAAAGGATGGAAGAAAATCAAATAAAATAAAAATAAAAATTATAAAATGGAAAATTAAAAATACGGTCCTGATTGTGGCCTTTTTTTTTGTGTGGACTAACTATTTACTTTGCAGCATCATCATACATTGCTCACGTTGTTCAGCATAATTCCCTGTTCATCTGGCTTAAGGAGTTTTTATAACTCTGTTTACTTTTTAAATATTTTGGCATCGACAACTGGTCCCTAATTGTACTGAATTTAAATTTTAACTTTAATTTCATTTATATTGTATCTTACTATTATTTATTATTAGTATTTTTATCTTTTTTTTTTTGAGTACCATTTAACTTGAATTTTTAGAAATATTATCTTTTTATCTATACTAACCTTAATTAAGCAGCCTAATTAAAATTTAAAAACATATTTATCAATTAAGATGAGGAAGTTTAAGGGGTTTTTCCCAGTTGGTACTCCGTAATCGGTACGCCAGTTGCCAGTTGCCAGTCGCGGTGAACGACCTTTTAGGCGCGTCTTTTACTTCTATTGGCCGGGAGGCGTGGCTTGGGAAATTTGGGACATCCTCTCCATGCGGCGAGGTGCCCTGTCTGTTGACAATTGATGCAGCGCGGATTTTCTAATCGTTCCTGATTTGTACAATCACTGATATAGTGATCGCCCGCATTTTAAGCATCGTTTTTTATAACTGCAGTTATTCGCTGCATGGTGGAAAAAAATTGCAGGCAAAAGCATTGGGTGGCGCCTGGCTTTCGATTAAACTTCTCCACACGCACTTGGTAGTGAAGAAGGAGGCGGCTGATTTCATAAATTTTTGCGTTTTCATCGCACTTTCTGTACACAATTTGCCACACGGGATGGGCGCTTTGGTTTTAAGATTAGTTAGTTGCCTAACATTGTCGACTTTGAGCCCGGCATCTCTCAGTCCCTGTTCGATCTCCTCAACAGTATAGTCGGGGGAATTCCTTTTAACACAGCTTTAAGCGGCCTCTGGCTTTTGGGAGTGATTACAAAGTACTCCAGTTGGGTTTCAGTAAGGTACCGCGTGATGGCCCTATGATTATCAATGTCCTTAGGAAGATCTTAAGATGCTCCCAGCTATTTTTTTATTCGGATGTCATCCTTAAATTTGAGGCTAATTTCCGCAACTTTATCTTTAAGATTGCTGGCATATTTCACCATTATGGGTGGAAGCTTAGGTTCAGCAGTCGCAAAGTCAACTCCAGCAGAGCTCTCATCAACATTGAGATTAGAAAATTTATTTTCTAAATTAAAAGCCTTGGCTTTTTCATCAATTTTAACATTGACCTTCGCAGTATGCTTTTTGGAGGGCAGCTGAAATCAGTCATTACTGGAACTGTTAGCAGTTCTCTTAAGTTTCTTAAGAGTTACTTTCGCACTACTATGCCTAGCACAATTTATCAGGGGACATAAACCAAGCCCACTTACCTGGCGATCTGCCTCCTGCAGCTGACGTTCAGAGTCCTGCCATTGGCGATGAATCTCCATAAACATCTCTCTTTTCATGTGCCCAGCATCAAATAGCAGGTTTGCCTGGGTGGTCAATATCTTGGATGCCTCAGTCATCCTTTTTACATTCTTGTTGCATAGCTACAGCAGCTGAAATTCTTTGGCAGATGTCTGCCTCAGTAGCAGCTGCAGTGGAGGGTGCCGCAAGCGCTATCCCAGGACGGGTCCTTTCAAAGGACTCAAAGAGCCGTTCCCCGTTGAAGTACAGTCAGATTGCACGTCTATCTCCATGATAACCAATAAAGTTCACAAAAGTCAACTCTGTTCTAAAGTTCTAATCTAGAGAAAACCAATAGATCAGCCAATAGATCGAGATCAATCTCCGATAACCGATAACAACCAATTTATGACGACAACAGAGCAAAAACACAAAGCAATTTAAACCACATCAATTAGCGGACTCAACACATCCCGATGAACGACCGAAGGCCGAAATCACATACATCAATTTAGTGCGTGGATACAAATTATACTTATTTATATAAAGGGTTTTTTAAAAAATAATGGTGGTAAAAATAAGTGGAAGTTAATGCAGTATTACAGAGAGGATGAAACATTATTTATTGGCCGACACCCATCCTCCTAATTAGGAAACACTTATGTAGCTGCTTTTTTACCTTAAGTCTAACACAGATTAAAAACTCAAACGTAATTTAGAATGCAAATTATACTTAGGTATATAAACCTTTTTTTTGAAAAATGGTGGTGATAAAAATAATTGGAATTTAATTTATTGGTTCTGAAAGGATGCTACACTATTTATACACTAAAAACATCATCATAATTATTGGGCAATCACTTATGTAATTGCTTATACCTGACATCAATCGAGATACCTGAATTCAGATCGAAATTTCAACTTCAATGTAAAAATACAAATTACTCTTATGTATATAAACGTTTTTTAGAAATTGATGGTGGTAAAAATGACTGGAATTTACTCATGTCCATAAATTAAGGATGTCCATAATTCGGAATCACACAGAAATTGAACTCTAAAATAAAAATTTCACCTATAGAATTATCACACACATCTTGAAGAAGAATATGCAAATTACAGGAAACCACCAGATGGCGCGGATAGTACGTCACAATTACGAGAGTGTAAGAGAGGGGTATATATGAATGGTGGCAAAGAAGTAAAATCGTTCACAAGAGCTTTAAAAACCTTTCAGTGCAATAACCGCATAGTTATGGCACAAAGGAAGCATTTGGATGATTTTTACGTGGTAGAATTATCGGACGACTGGAATGTGGACGTACCCAGCTGGAAGTATCCGAGAAACTTGGAATCGCCCAGAGTGTCATCTCCAGGCTTTGGCAACGATTCCAAGATGATCGATAATGTGAGTAGATGTTACAGCACAGGTCGCCCCCGAGTTACAACGCCGAATGCAGTTTAGTTTGCAGTCTGATTCTCGCCAGACTTTCATATGGAGAGCGCCAGGTACCCGTTACCACCAAGAGAAACACCATTGAACGACACCGTTACGGTGGTGCAGGATAGCCGTTTGGGGGGAGGATTTATTCTTGGTTCCAGAACTGACCTGCATGTTCAGAGTGTAACGATGACAGGCCACATCTATTGGGATGTCATTCTGGAACAACATGCACGTTTGTTTCGGGGCGCCATGGGTGCTGAATTTCTGTTTATGGATGACAACGCCCGTCCTCACCGTGCAAACATTGTAGACGAATGCCTTCAATTGGAGGATATCCCCGTATGGATTGGCCAGCATACTCACCGGACTTGAATCCAATAGAGAATGTGTGGGATATGCTTGGCCGACGAATTGCAGCCCGTCACCCCCTCCCACCTGTCAACCGGAACTTCGGAGGGCAATGCTTGATGAGTGGTGTAATATTCCCCAAGATCAGATTGATAATTTGATTCTCAGCATGCCTAGGCGTTGTAAGGCCTGTATTGCATCGTCCGGGAGACATACTCCATATTAACCATCATACTAACCATGTTATACTGTTTTTTGTAAATAGGTTCTTTTTTTAAATTTGCTCCAGGGAGTAAAAATCGCAATTTTTATTAATTATGTCAAACATATAGCCTCTTTTTTTGCTCTTTACTTTTTGTTTAATAAATAGACTTTACAAATAAGTCAAATTTTTTTGCTTCTGTCTCTTTCTTTGCCTGAACTTCATTATCCTTAATTTATGGACATGAGAGTATTACAGTATTACTGAGAGGATGCAACGTTATTTATAAATAATGATTCTGAAACTTTCAATGCAATATTTCGAAAAATTTTTGCGGATGCAAATTGCTTTTGTTATAAGAGATGGCAATGTTAGATTTTCAATTTTCAGTAGTTAGTCTGTAGGCTGTGTGTAGAGGTACAAAATATATACCTTTAAAAAGATGAAAAGTTTTAATCTATTATTCAATTCCTTCTATTATCTCACACTCTCCCTATATACATCTTGTTCAAATTTTCAATCGTTCATAAAATACATTTTATTCATCCACTCAAGTTCAAATAGATTTTTTTTTTTTGAACTGGTAGTGGATGACACTTGATGGTAATACAGTTTTTTCAAATATTAATTAATTCATTAAATTTAAGTAATTAATTATAGTTTTTTTTAGATTTAAGTTGCATGTATCTACCAACAGATGGCGCCAAATAAACTTTAAAAAATGAATGAAAATTATTTGTAAAGGACTTTCTGAAATAGAGTGAAAAAAAGTAAGAATTCACTTAAATTTTTTTTTATTACATGTTTTACAACATTTTAAAGGTAGGACTTTAATTACAATCACCCTGTATACCTTATGAAATACCACCACTACTGAAAAGTACCATGATAAAATTGTGATGTAAAATTGATTTGAAAAGAAAGACTGTTACTGTTCTCTTGGAAGGAAAAAATTATGAAAAATACTAATTCAGGGTATTTCACGCAAAACTCGTTTATTTACTTATTTCTTCCGAATTGTTGTGCCTCATTGCATGCACGCATATAAAGTACTGCGCACTGTCGAACAAAATATTCAACGTTAGGTTTAGTTACTGAGACCAACACACATTATCATAATTATGAATATTATAATTAGGCATGAAATAAACCTATATATATATATATATATATATATACTGAAGTGACAAAAGTCATGGGATACCTCTTAATATCGTGTCGGCCCTCCTTTCGCTCGGCGAAGTGCAGCAACTCGACGTGGCATGGACTCAACAAGTCGTTGGAAGTCGTCTGCAGGAATATTGAGCCATGCTGTCTCGATAGACGTCCATAATTGTGAAAGCCTTGCTGGTGCAGGATTTTGGGCACGAACAGACCTCTCGATGATGTCCCATAAATGCTCGATGGGATTCATGTCGGGCGATCTAGGTGGCCAGATCATTCGTTGGAATTGTCCAGAATGTTCTTCAAACCAATCGCGAACAGTTATGGCCCGGTGACATGGCGCATAGACGCCGACATGACACGCGCATTGTCATCCATAAAAATCCCATCGTTGTTTGGGTACATGAAGTCCATGAATGGCCGCAAGTGATCTCCAAGTAGCTGAACATAAGTATTTCCAGTCAATGTTCGGTCCAGTCGCACCAGAGGACCAAGTCCATGCCATGAAAAAAAACCGCCCACACCATTACGGAGCCACCACCAGCTTGAACAGTGCCTTGCTGGCAGTTTGGGTCCATGGCTTGGGGTCTGCGCCACACTCGAACCCTACCATCAGCTCTTACCAACTGAAATCGTGACTCATCGGACCAGGCCACGGTTTTCCATTCATCTAGGGACCAACCGATATGCTCACGTGCCCACGAGAGTCGCTGCAAGCGATGTCGTTCTGTCAGTAAAGGCACTCGAGTCGGTCTTCTGCTGGAATAGCCCAAGAAAGCCAAATTTCTCCGCACAGTTCTAACAGACAAGTCCCTTGTACGTCCCACATTGATTTCTGCGGTTATTTGACGCAGTGTTGCTTTGTCTGTTAGAATTTACGACTCTTTGCAGACGTCGCCGGTCTCGGTCGTTAAGTGCTGGCGCTCGACCACTGCGCTGTCCATGGTGGGATGTTATGGCTGAAATGTCATACTCTCGGCACACTCTCTTGACACGGTGGATCTGGGAATGTTGAATTCCTAACGATTTCCGAAATAGCATGACCCATGCGTCTAGCTCCAACTAACATTCCGCGTTCAAAGTCTGTTAATTCCCGTCGTGCGGTCATCATCACGTCAAAACCTCTTCACATGAATAACTTGAACAGAAATGAAAGCTCTGCGAAAGCACTGCGCATTTATACCTGTTCTACGCGATGCTACTGCCATCGGAAAATTTGCATATTGCTATCCCATGACTTTTGTCACTTCAGTGTATATATATATTTAGTATAACAACTAAACATACAATTCAGAATAAATTGTTTTTAATTAAGAAATAAGTGAATTAATATATATTAATTAATATATGGTGAATTAATATTTTGTGTTATAATGATGGGCAAACAAATGCTACATTTAGATTTTTTAAGAAAAGTTTATGAAAAATCTGACGTCAATAGATAAATGCTATACTTACCGAAAATTGTTTTAGTACCTATTAGTTAGATATTTTAAATTTTACTATTTACACGTTTAATTATTTTAAAAATAATTCTACCCTTTAAATATTGGCATCTTGAGGTTGTCAAAGCAAGAAAAGAAGCATTAAAATTCGGTCTTACAGTTAATAAAAAAAAATCGATTTCAAAAATTTTGCCGCCTCATGCCCAAGCCTAAATCCGTCACTGAGACCAACACATTATCACAAGGCAACCACTTATGTAGCTGCTTACCTGAAATCAAACGCAGATCATTCAACTGGAATGCAAGAATGCAAATTGTATTTATGTATATAAAGGTTTTTTAAAAAATGATGGTGGTAAAATGAGTGGAATTCATTGTAGTATTAGAGAGAGGATGCAACATTACTTATAAACCCAGATTCTGAAACTTTATAACAGAATATATAAAGAGGATGTAAAGTGCATTGCTATAAGAGATGACAATGGTAGACTAAGAAAAAGTTCCACCGATTTTTCACATCCAATATGATATGATATTGCCGTGGTGGATAGGCTTTCCACTAACAGTATCCTAACTGTTGAATGACTTGGAAGTCAATTTTTCCGTCAAGAAACCGAAACAATCAAGCACATTGAACACTACATCTAGTTTAATGTGCAACTTATTTTAAACATGTTATAATTTCTATTCAAACTATCACTGGCAGCCTAATTCACTTTCTTTAAGCTGCTTACAGCGCCATCTATTAATACACTTTGAATTTTTTTTTTTTTTTTTTTTTTTTTTTTTGATGTTGCACCGTTTCCTCCTTCTTCAAGTGTTTCTTTTTTTTACAGCATTTTGAATGGGGACTTTAATTATTATCACCTTGTATACCGCATGAAATATCATTACTACTGAAAAGTACCATGATAAAATTGTGATGTAAAATTGATTTGCAAAGAAAGAGAGATGCTTTTCTCCCAGAGGCGAAAATAATAAAGAACATTAATTCAGGGTATTTTGCTCAAAACTCGTTTATTTATTTATTTTTCCGTGTTGCTTTGCCTCAATGCCTGTACGTACATAAAGTAATGCGCAATTACGAGAAAAATATTCAGCGCCAGGTTTAGTTACTGAGATGAACACACATTATCATAATTATGATTATTATTATTAGCCAACCGCTTATGTAGATGCTTTTACCTGAAATCTAAGCAAAGAAGAAATAAAATTTAGTCAGTCTTTACAGTTTATTGAGTACCTTGTGGCCAGGGGCCTTAAACTCCTATCTGGTCACTCCAATCAAAATGAGTACATGGCGATAAGTAGGAGAAACATGATATGATTAGAATAAGTTAGTTTGCTATCAAGATATACACCTAAGTATTTAGTATTGTTAGTTCATTTAATGGGTTGATTAAAGAGGAAAATATCAGGTGGAGGGATTCTGCGTCTCGTGAAGAGTACAGCTTCGGTTTTGTCTACGTTAATTTTAATTTCCCATCGCGTGAGCCAGGCTTCGAGCTGCGGGAGATAATTATTTAATTTATTAGAGAATTCGTGTATGTGTTTAGTGGAGACCGCAACTGCTGTGTCATCCGCATATAAGCTAAGTGTGTGTTGCGAGTAAGTGGGATACATAGCCTAGCACTTTTTTTTTATTATAGCGCAATCATTTACATGATCGCTTTTCTGGAGACCATATCCAATCTACCACATATTATATGTGCGGTTTTAATAATAAAAAATATCTATACAGGTTTTTCAGGAAACTTTTGTGGTAAAATTATTGAGTAAAATTTGAGACAACATTATGGTAAGGAAGCGGCATTATTTAAAAAATCACACTCTAAAACCTTCAATGAAATATTTAGAAATTCTAATAAATATATGCTTAAATTTCTGATGTTGTGTGTCAATGGTTGAACACAATGAAGGATGTTTCAATAGTTCGACGCCGTGTTATGTAGGAGGGTTCACTAATCTTTCCAAGATGAAAGAGGCAAGTGGATTATTGGTTGGGGTGTCAGAAGATACATGCCTCGCAAAGCAATTTCTTTTAAATTTTCCAATGTTTACTATCTACTTTTATTTTGGTTCAGTCAGTCAGTCAGTCTATTTTTGCGAAGTACCTTGGTCGGTTAAGGCCTGAACTCCTAATATGGTTAGATGTTACACACGGCAGATAAAAACACATAGGTAAAAAGAGGCAGTGAGCAATGATTATGTCCATGTTAGTAAAAACAGAAAAAAATATCAAATAAAGGGAGAAGCAATAGGAGGAGTAATCAAAACATGGCAAGATTAAAAAAAACAGTTAAATAAAAAGCGACGAGGCAATTAATTAAAGCATTTAAATAGAACTTGAATCTTATCAGCTGGGCTATTGGCATTTTTAAGTTGATTATAGAAGTTATCTAGTCCTCCTATCATATTAAAAATATTGAATAGTTCCGAAAGAACGCAAAGTGCTTTAGAAGCAGAAGCAGTATCTTACAAACAAATTTGCATTTAAAGAAGCTCCTGGCTGCAAGATAGCCGCAAACCTCTATCAGGGTAAAACATCAGATGAGGAGATATACACTGAAGTGACAAAAGTCATGGGATACCTCTTAATATCGTGTCGGCCCTCCTTTCGCCCGGCGAAGTGCAGCAACTCGACGTGGCATGGACTCAACAAGTCGTTGGAAGTATTCTGCAGGAATATTGAGCCATGCTGTCTCGATAGACGTCCATAATTGTGAAAGCGTTGATGGTGCAGGATTTTGGGCACGAACAGACCTCTCGATGATGTCCCATAAATGCTCGATGGGATTCATGTCGGGCGATCTAGGTGGCCAGATCATTCGTTGGAATTGTCCAGAATGTTCTTCAAACCAATCGCGAACAGTTGTGGCCGGGTGACATGGCGCATTGTCATCCATAAAAATCCCATCTTTGTTTGGGTACATGAAGTCCATGAATGGCTGCAAGTGATCTCCAAGTAGCTGAACATAAGCATTTCCAGTCAATGTTCGGTCCAGTCGCACCAGAGGACCAAGTCCATGCCATGAAAAACAGGCCACACCATTACGGAGCCACCACCAGCTTGAACAGTGCCTTGCTGACAGTTTGGGTCCATGGCTTCGTGGGGTCTGCGCCACACTCGATCCCTACCATCAGCTCTTACTAACTGAAATCGTGACTCATCGGACCAGGCCACGGTTTTCCATTCATCTAGGGACCAACCGATATGCTCACGTGCCTACGAGAGTCGCTGCAAGCGATGTCGTTCTGTCAGTAAAGGCACTCGAGTCGGTCTTCTGCTGGAATAGCCCAAGAAAGCCAAATTTCTCCGCACAGTTCTAACAGACAAGTCCCTTGTACGTCCCACATTGATTTCTGCGGTTATTTGACGCAGTGTTGCTTGTCTGTTAGAATTTACGACTCTTTGCAGACGTTGCCGGTCTCGGTCGTTAAGTGCAGGCGGTCGACCACTGCGCTGTCCATGGTGGGATGTTATGCCTGAAATTTCATACTCTCGGCACACTCTTGACACAGTGGATCTGGGAATGTTGAATTCCCTAACGATTTCCGAAATGGCATGACCCATGCGTCTAGCTCCAACTAACATTCCGCGTTCAAAGTCTGTTAATTCCCGTCGTGCGGTTATCATCACGTCAAAACCTCTTCACATGAATAACTTGAACAGAAATGAAAGCTCTGCGAAAGCACTGCGCATTTATACCTGTTCTACGCGATGCTACTGCCATCTGAAATTTTGCATATTGCTATCCCATGACTTTTGTCACTTCAGTGTATACAGTGCATGAGAAAGCAGCGAAGTAGAAAAAGAAAATTGTTCTTTGTGGTGGCGATTAATCAGTATCTAAGTTAATAGTATTAGTATTAGTAGATTGCTTGAGACCTATGGTGTTTTTCGGGGTTCCTTTGAAGAAACTTGTTTTATTTTGGTTTGATTTCATTAAAAATTTTAATTATTTAAAATTAAATTTATTTTTATAATGATTAAATCAGAGTTCCAACGATAGATAAGACGCCGTGTTTTGTGACAACATTGGCTGGGTTGGAAAACCAACAAAAGGAAAAATTAATAACGTATGCATTTCTTGTATTAGCTAAGAAGAGTGGGTGGATCTGTAGTCTTGAAAGTCCCTCAATTGATTAGAAGAAAGAAGCCTAATTGTCCTGTTGATTTCACGATTATTGCAAACTCAACTGTCTACCGAACATTTTAGTTTCTTATGTCTACGGAACGAATCCTAATATTTACGGAAAACTCAAACAGAAAACTGTCATGTATTTCAGAGATGGACGTTACAAATAATTAGAATGCAATAATTTGTTCTAGAAGATGGGGAGTTCTAGTCTTTTCAAGAAAATAATTAAGATATCTTCGAGGAAAACTGGAACGCCCCATCTTTTAAATAGATTAATTAAATTAGATACAGAAACTCATGATAATTATTATCAGAAAAATAATGAGAAATAATAATTTATGGTATTTTTTATAAATTATATATATGTGTATATACTTATTTTTTCCTAGTTATTCGCTTTAGTACAATTGCATAATATATATCTCGAGCGATTATGAGAAAAAAGCTCCAAAACGTTGCTTAAATATATAGACTAACATTTTTCTTTATTATTAAGCAACTGAAAAGTAGTTGCTATGCTGGAGATCAAGATGTGCTTTTAAAGTTTACAATGTACTCTTTGCCAGCGATAAATATATATATTCAGGTTTCCCAGAAAAAAGTTGGGATAAATCTATTGATTGAAATTTGATCCAATATTTTTCAGGGAAAGCAATATTATTTAATATTGTAAATATTGTACTCTATAAATGTAAAGGAAATATTTCGAAATTTTAACCTGGAGTGGAAGGAATGACAGATTTTCCTGAGAACCTTGACTTCAGTTCTGACTATCTGTTGAAGATTAGGAAGAAGACCTGACTTTGGACCAGGAGCGATGGAGACCTCCGAGGATGAGTTGTGGGGGAAAATGGAGCGTGATTCGACGATCGACTACCTTCAGGGAAGTGTTCCAGGAGAGAGTAATCACCCGATGGTAAACCCAGTATTTATGGATGCAATGTGTGCGGGGAGCGGGTCCCTTCTCAGGGTCACCTGATGTAAGATACGAATGGAGGGAACCTGACATCGGCCGAGGAGCAAGCTCGTGTTAAATGCGAAGGTCTGCGACATTCAACTGAACAATTGGAAAAACACAAGAAGATATTCCTGCAAGTGGAAGAGACCCACCAAGCAATTGTTAGAACCCTACCAAAAGATGAGGAGTACAATGCCATATTCTCGAAAAAGTACAAGAACTACAGACATCCATTGCGGCATGCAAAATACAGGTAAGAGATTTTAGTTCTTGCTCAGTTCCTAAATGTAAATTCCATAGTTTAAATTCTAAAAGATCTAATTTACAGGAGGATTTTGTGCAACCAAACAAAAAGCATACTGCCAAAAATAATATTACCTTAGTGTCTAATAATTCCTTAGCTACTAATAACAAATTCAAAATTTTAGAAAATAATGATAAAATTAATGGAAATGTAAATGTTAATGATAATACTGTAATAATTCACAAAATTCATCCTATAATGGTGAGACAAATTGATAACGTAAAAGAACAGCTTAAAACTATCCATAACAATATCAATGATGATTCTATTAAAATCAATCTCTCGGGAGAGCTAATTAAAATATATATTCAAATAGTGACGATAATCATCGTAATATAACTACTATGCTAAAAGCTCACAAATACAACTATTTTGCTATCACACCTAAAAGCAAAAAAGACCGATTAAGGCAGTACTCAAAGGACTACCAACATCAACTACCATTGAAATAAAATAAAAGTAGTGCTCTCTGAAAAAGGCTTCACTGTAGAAAAGATAATTCAATTCCATAATTTAAAAACAAAAGACCCTACTTCTGTATGGCAAATTGTTCTGCCTAGAAACAATGATAACGCAAAAATTTTTTCAATCTCTAAATTACAATATCTTTCCATCAAAATTGAAAAGTATAACAGAGAACCGGGCCCTGCACAATGTTTTCAATGAAACTTCTTTCATCACTTTTCGGCCAAATGCCATACAGCACCAAGATGTTTAAAATGTGGTAGCGACCATCTCACGAAAGATTGTCATATTAAGGAAAAAAGTCGAAAACCCAATGTGCATCAACTGCAATGAACTAGAACATACCGCGGCTTGGAAAGGTTGTAGCAAATATCCACATGTTAAAAATACCACTAATGACAATTCTGCCCGAACCAAAACTACATTTACTTCAAACAAAGTCAATGAAAAATTCTCTTTCGCTAACATTGTCACCAGAAATAATAATAATGCTATTCAAAATTCAGTCAATCCAAAAACTTCATCCAATATCCTACTTTAATTCAAAATTTAGATGAAATTATTCCGCATGATATCTTTAAAATAATTTATATTCTCAAAGAATTTTTAATTATTTGCAGGAAATAACAATATCAATAATATCTTTATCGAACTACAAACTGCTAGCAATCCAGCAGACAAACTCTACTTACTTTTAAAGGGCTTAGCCAATCAATCATGTATGAATAATCATGTCTAATTCCCATACCTGAATATGAAATAACGCTACCTTCCAACAATAAAAGTCCGCGCACCTCTCTGAATATACTAAATAAATAAATAAATATTTTATTCAGCTCTCTCTATATGTTTATTTTATTCCCCCTATTTTATTTTTCTTTCACTTCATTTACTGAGCAGGCCATTTGTCTTATAATTTATCTAAAAAGGAACTATCAAGATATATGTATATGGAGCTCAATAATGTCAAAGTGTCTGTCTGTGTTTAAACCTTAATAAAATAAGTATGAAACGTTACGAACTGCAATATTTGAATTGATATATTATACGGAAAGGAACGCTTACCGACAAAACAATAGAAAAGTCATAGAAAATAGTAGGATTTAAGAATAACGAAATGGCAAAAGTTGTAAGTCTATTATTTCCTCATCGAGCACGTGACTAATCACATGATCTTATGCTTTATATATAACGTAGCAGAACTTAACAGAAGGTTTTATCCCAATTTACAAATTTAAAATTTTTGTAATTATATAATGCAATTTTAAAAGTGATAGATTGTTCGAAATTGTTATACACTCAGGTCCATAAATTAAGGATAATGAAGTTCAGGCAAAGAAAGAGACAGAAGCCAAACAAATTTGACTTATTTGTAAAGTCTATTTATTAAACAAAAGGTAAAAAGAAAAAAGATGTTATATGTTTGACATAATTAATAAAAATTGCGATTTTTACTCCCTGGAGCAAATTTCAAAAAAGAACCTACTTACAAAAACAGTATAACAGGATTAGTATGATGGTTAATATGGAGTATGTCTCTGGGACGATGCAATATAGGCCTTACAGCACCTAGGCATGCTGAGTATCAAATTATCAATCTGATCTTGGGGGAATATTACACCTCTCATCAAGCAATGCCCTCCGAAGTTCCGGTTGACAGGTGGGAGGGGTTGACGGGCTGCAATTCGTCGGCCAAGCATATTTCACACATGCTCTATTTTATTCAAGTCCGGTGAGTATGCTGGCCAATCCATACGGGTGATATCCTCCAATTGAAGGCATTCGTCTACAAATGTTTGCACGGTGAGGACGGGCGTTGTCATCCATAAACAGAAATTCAGCAGCCCCATGGCGCCCGAAACAAACGTACATGTTGTTCCAGAAGGACATCCCGATAGATGTGGCCTGTCATCGTTACACTCTGAACATGCAGGTCAATTCTGCAACCAAGA
>BPLR01010050.1:0-24346 GCA_021605095.1 Caerostris extrusa
TAATAATGGTACATCCAGTACACTCCACTAGGCATGATACAATGTAATTTATAGTAAAAGAACTTTCGGATGCAATTTTAGAAGTATTGAAACAAATCCAAGAAAAGTGAAATTCGTCTACATCGAACTGAATTGAAAATGATTACATTGAACATTAAATTTCAGCTATTTTTTTACAACATGTATTATATATGGATGAGTTGAAATCAACAGCAACTGAAAATTGTTTATATAAACTTTATTTAATCTGATAACAAAATTTCTCTAATTGAAGCTTCTATACTGATTAAACTTGTTATTTAATTATGGATTATATTGAGCTTCTACATAACAAACACACTGCCCGAGAAAAAAATGCAACATAAAAGAATTTGTAAAATGTGGGGATAATTGTTACGCAGTCAGATTATGCAGCAACCTTACGAGGTACAAATTAAAGAAAGTGTGAAAGGTACAAATAAAGAAAAAAAAATTAAAGTAAAATTACATAGTGTATCAACTGTTGGTTCAAATGCCATGTCCTTCCCTTCTATGCTGAGGGATCGATTTTGTATAATTCTACATGGTCTACAAATTTTCTAATTGGCATTTTTCTGTACTTCTTCATTTCCAAGTTAGATTTACAAACTTCTGTATTTGAATAATGGGAACCCTGCCACGATATTTAAGGTATCGAGCAGGTTCACTATACTATAGATGTAACCCTCATTTGTGGTCAGAGAGCTTCCCATTTGTCGTTAAAAGAGAGTTACATTCCGAGTTAAATATCAAATTCTAGAATTAATTCTATAATTACATACACCTACCATTAATAGACACCTTAATCAAGGCCAAAATATCTCTGTCAATTTTTATCTAACAGTAAAATAACTTTTTGTGTTACGTTTGATAGGAATACGTTTAGTCATAAGTTTAGTTACGTGATAGTGATACGTTTGGTCATAAATTTTTACTAATTAAAAAGAATAGATAACTGTATTAAAAGTTAGAAATTTTACTTTTTCCCATATTGGAATTTTTAACTATGTAAAGTTACTACCTGAATGTAAACCTCATTTGAAACATTTTTTGTCATTGGAAGTATATGTGTGGACCAATGCTTGCGAAAATATAGATCATATATATATCATTTAAATATTTTTTAATGATTTCCTCTTCTGAAAGATCGAATAATCTTAAAACGGCATCTATATTTTCTACAATTTTGACAAATAAATGTATACAATCACTTTAATTTTTCTGCGTTACCCAATAATTTTGAGACAGTGAAGTGATATCAATATCTTCTAGACGCCTGCATTCTGTATAACAGCATTTTAAAGTCCAACAATAAATTTACGTGAAAAGACATTAGTGATATATATCTATTGTTGATCGTTCTGTGGTATTGTCATTGATTCTTTTATACAGAAATACCACCATCCATTTTATTCGCATAATGTACTACAAATAACGATCTTTCCGCCGTTACATTGAAGAATAAGCGTAAAAGCGAAAACCAACGAATAGATCGTAAAACAAATGGATTGAAAGCGAACTGATTTATTTGGGTAAAAGTCCTTTCTTCGTAATATTATACTTACTGTTCAATGACCTGAGGCTTAAAAAGCAAAAGAACCCACAAATTACAATCTCGATTGAAGATCCCCTTCATTCAATGGATTTTCCAAAGACATTCTTCTATTTTTATTTGTTATTTTTTTCGTTGCAATAAGGTTAAAGATGCAACAATCGTATATTCATTACACTCCACTAGGCATGATACAATGTAATTTATAGTAAAAGAACTTTTTGATGCAATTCTAGAAGTATTGAAACAAATCAAAGAAAAGTGACTTTGTTCTACATCGAATTGTATTGAAATTGCTTACATTGAACATTAAATTTCTATGTTTTTTACAGCATGGATTGAACATGAATTTGAAATAGGCGGGAACTGAAAATGGTTCACATAAATTTCATTTAATTTGGTAATAACATTTCTCTAAATAAAGTTTTTATACTGATTAAATTTGTTACTTAATTATTGATTATATTAAACTTAAATATAACAAACACACTGCTCAACAATAACATGCAACATAAAAGAGTGTATAAATTGTGATAATAATTCATATATAGTCAGATAATTCACATGCAAATAATCAATGATGTTTACAAGAAGATAATTTTTATACAGGAATAAAATATACAAGATTACCAATAGAAAATAGGAGCTGATTTCATTCAAAAATTATACCTAATACTGTTTTTAAAAATTGTAAATATGTTAATGGTTATAGAAAAAATTAATTAAAAAAACTACATTACCATTAAAATGGTATTAAATGTCTCCTATTTATTAAAAACAGGCATGACAAAAATAATAAATTATTAAAAGTAAGTCGTTTATAATATATCGCAGGAAATAAAAATCCATAGACATTTTAATTTTAACGAAATAAATTTAGAACGCAGCATAGCGAGTATCCGAATATGAGTTATATCACATATAAATATTTAAGGATATCGTCATTTTTTTTATACAGATGTTAAATAATATCTGTTTTCTAAGAGTACTGTAACTACAGATTATTTTATTTATTTTAATTTTTTATATTTAAAATTTTGTTTTTGTTTTTTAAAATTTTCTTTTTTTTGACACTCCAAATAAATAATATTTACACGTTTTTGTTTCTTTCTTGGACAATGCGGAGTACTGACATTCACCATTCGATATCAATCAGAGGAATTTGTTACAGATTTGACCTTACTAATGGTGTACGTAGCATAGGCTGTCTGATAAGGGTTAATGGTAGGAATTTCAATTCATTTACAAATCATTTCAGCATTAAATTGGATAAAACAGGCCATACTCTAACCAGGGTGACTGAATGTCAGTGTTAAACTGATTCTCACAACTTCCAGGGAATTTATTTGATTTCCAAGTCTCTAGTTGAATTGTACCTTTTCCCCAATAATAAATCCCATGAATCACATGCAGAATTTAATCTCTCAAAATGTTATTAAACTATGTTTGCAAATATGTGTAATCATACTTAAAATAAATATTATCCATCGCTTGTGAACTGCATTCTCAAACTATTAATAAACTATGTTTTCCAGTGTTAGTAATCTTATTCACAGCAGTTAATTCTGTTGGTCGCGTGTAAATTTTATTCTCAAAATGCTAGTAAACTATGTTTGCCATTACAAGTAATCAATTCAATGAGTGACTAGTAATTTTTATTCTCAATATGTTTCTAGATTATGTTTGCAAGACTGAGAAGAACAACTAATTACAAAAAAAAAAAAATAATAATAATAATGAATTCTATTTCTCACGATTACAATGTATGATAGAATTTTGTAAGTAAAACTTGTAAATTGTATCAGAAATAATATACATAATTATACTAGTAATAATCATGAGTAATTATACTGAGGTAATGAGTAATTTTATAAATTAAACAATAATTTGTAAAATTATAACTTTTGCTTGCCTACTATGCACTTATTTATGATGAAATAAATACCTAGTAATTAGTAATAGTAGTTAATATTATTTATTAGTAAAGCAGTATTAGTAATAGTAATTAATATTAATTAATTAGTAAGTAGTATTAGTAATAGTAGTTAATATTAATTAATTAGTAAGTAGTATTAGTAATAGTAACTGGTATTTTTAATGGTACTTAATAATTTAACATTACATAATTTGTATTGTTCAATTACAAAACTCTACGTATCTATTAAAGTTATACTGAAATTTTTCAATAATTCTATATGTTGCCCTACATAGAAAACACCATGAAGATTCGGCCATATAAATACCAAAAATAGAATTGAAGTTAAATTTAAATTTTAAATACACATTATATAAACGATTTTAAATACAAGTTGACCATGTGATTATAGCGTAGGATAGAAGGGAAGTAAAAGCTTATGAACCAATAGTTGCTACACTCTTTCGCCTACGGAATTTGATTTCTACGTTTTAGAAGACACATGCCATTTCAGGTAACTACGTTTAGAAAATAAGTTAAGAAATAGATCGACGATGACACTAAAGGCAGGATGAATCGGACGAATATGTGAAGGGTCGAACTTACGATAGGTTGGTTGGTCTTATCGTTGTATTGATAAATGAAATGTAGCTTATGTTTAATGGAACTTGGCAAAAGAGGCGCACTGACAGAGGCATTATACGTAGATCAGGTGCTGCAGCCAATTGTTCTGCTTTACATTCAGTGATGAAAAATGCTATTTCCAGCAAGATAACACGAGATCGCTCACAACATTTATCAGCAAATAAGCCTTACAGCATGTCCAATTGCTTCCATGATCTGCATTATCTACTGATCTGTCATTGATCAAGCATAACGTGGAGGGGATTGGCCATTTGTCTGCTATATGCCAGCCTCAATTGGTGAACGAATTATGGAGGATGGTTGAGAGCATATTGGCTTCCATCCCTCAGGATAGCACCAGAGAGTGTATCGGCTTCCATCCCTCAGGATAGCACTAGAGAGTGTATCGGCTTCCATCCCTCAGGATAGCACCAGAGAGTGTATCGGCTTCCATCCCTAAGGATAGCACCAGAGAGTGTATTGACTTAAATCCCTCAGGATAGCACCAGAGAGTGTATAGGCTTCCATCCCTCAGGATAGGTAGAGAACATATTGGTTGTGGAGCATATTGAATTGTGGAGGATGTTTGAGAGTATATTGGCTTCCATCCCTTAAGATAGAAGGTAAGGACATAGCGTAAGAACCAACAGTTACTACACTATGTAATTGTACTTTAATTTGTATCTTTATTTGCACCTTTTAAACTTTCTTTAACATGTACCTCGTAAGATTGTTGCATGCATGGCCGCGATAGATGGTCTATTTCTACAATTAGTACTTTTTATATTATATCTGTTATTATTCTTATCCCATTTGATCGACAGCAACATCTACACCAAATCCAAGAGCTTGTGATGGGTCATGATAAAGGGTAAAAAACTGTAACTTATTTTTCGTCTTTAACCTTGCGGCACAAAGACATGGGGCCCCCAAATAGAGAAGTCTGACTTTACCCTACCTGTTATACCCCCCATTTTAGATGCCTTTTACGATATGCATGGGCTACAGTGGGGCTATTCTAAACCGGACTCGCACGGGATACAGTATATCTCTTCCTGCTAAGAAATTAATTAAATTAACAGATGATCAATAAATATTCAATAACATTCATGTATAATAAGATATAAATTATACATAAAGATCCTGTTCTTTAGCAGATGATTGAGTTTGATTTGTCTCTTTATATTTTATAAACTCATCAAATACTTTACTTGGTTACATTTAAGAATTGTAATAAATAATGTAATTGTTGCTAAGAATTGTCAGTTTAATAATTAGCTGTAAACAGATAATTAAGCATAATTTCTATACTGAAATGATATACATCACAAGAGTTGTTATTGATTATTGTTTTTTTTTAAAGTAACCAGTTATATATTAGCAATTATACAGTGCGTGGACAAGTTGATGTTGTGTATAAATTTGTTTGTCATTTTTCTATACGATTTTAACAATTTTTTATTTTTTATTCATCCGTTTAGAATATACAAATTATTTCAAATAATCATGTTTTTCATTTTTTAATACGCTTTTATTAGTTTCACCTGTATGTTTGTTTGTTTGCATGGCACAACGGATAACACGCCTGGCTACGGATCAGGAGATTCCCTGTTCGAATCCTGGCTGACTCGGCATATTCGCATTTTGCCTTTGTTTTACTCACAATTAAATTATTGTAAGAACTATAGTTACAGTCCTCCGTACCAGGACCTCATTTAAATATTATAGTTTAAAAACACTAAAAACAAGCTTTTAGAGTTAATTAAACTAAAAAGTAAAAAATAAATTATAGTTTAAAAAAACTAAAAACACGCTTTTAGAGTTAATCAAACTAAGAAGTAAAAACTGCATAACTGCTAACTCTGCATTTCGGAATGAAACTAGTGAAAATTATAACGATTGACATCGAGCCCCCCACGCTTTTAGAACAGTGACATTCATTTTCTCGTCGGTAATTTTATTCTTATGTTAACAATTATTTTTTTTTTTTTAGTTTGATTACCTCTAAAAGCGTATTTTTTAGTTTTTTTTTTAACTATAATTTATTTTTATGTATTTACATATGAAACAATTAAGAAAATGTTGACCCCCTAGCTTAGCATAGGATATCATGAATCACATAAGTTAATATCAACTGATTTTATTTATTTAAATAAATTAATTTAATAATCCTTAATTTTATTTGTTTAAATAAATTAATTTAATAATCATTAATTTTATTTGTTTAAATAAATTAATTTAATATCCATCAATTTTATCTATTTAAATAAATTAATTTAATATTCATTACTTTTAAATATTTAAATAAATTAATGTAATATCCATTAATTTTATTTATTTAAAAATTTATTTAAATTTTTAAATCATTTCCTTATGTGTTGTTTTTCTATTTCCTCCCATAAATTCGTAAATTTCTTCTTCAAAATTCGTCATTTTATATTTTTTTCAAAAAAGTCTTACTCTTTTTTTATTTAACATTATAACTTCTTTTTAATTCCTTGCATTTTAAGTAAAATTCGAAATGCTACTTTTAACATTCCAACTTGAAAAAAAAAATTATTTTTATTTTGTAAAAATCTTAATTTAAAAATCATGATTTCAACAGATAACAAAAAATATTTTTCAAGATACGAAGCTCTTATCTCATTCATTCAGATATATAAGAAATGCCCGTGTATTAAAAATGAGATATCTATTGTTCTCCATTATCACAACATGAAACATATTATTTGTGTAACATAAAAAATGTGCTAATTTTTTTATCTTATTTAACTCTGTCTGAAAGTTTTTTTTTTTCCTCGTATCCTTTTAATGTATTTAAATAATTGATTGATTTAATGTTGACACTTGAATGACAATGCAATTTCTTATTTATACTTTCACCAATTTCAGTTTCTATTTTGGTTCGCAGGTGTAGACGAAGTGACAGTCCATTTTGACTTGATGTTTCCCTTTCATTTGCAATGCGACTTTCTGATGAATTGATTAACTTGAAACAACTTCACATTCTACTTCCGTACACCTTTATAAATAAAGCACCTTTTAATCTTGTAAGTATTTTATTTCGCAATTCGTAGTATTTAGTTATCTTCTTATTAAAGACGAATGTATATGACAAGCGAGTTGACTATCGTCATATATAATGAAGAAATTGGTTTCAATTAATATGATTGGTGAATAAGTATATACAATAAAGTCAAATTGGATTTAGTTGAATGGATGTATTTAAAATGATAACTAAATGATTGTTATAAAAATAAATAATTCCTTACTGACTTGTAAACAGCAAATTAATTTAGTGAAATCGATAAAAATTAATTATAGCCGTAATAATTTCATTTTTTAATTTCTCACTTTAACATCAATATTTTATAAATTTAACAATGTCTTTTACAGCTTTATCTAGAAAATCTGTCATATTTTTCGGATGAATTATGTTAAAATATCAGTGTGCCAAAAGAAAATTAAAAATGGAATTTGAACTTTTAATTCTTAATTTTGTATCTCATTATCACTCTAGTTTATTAACGAAATTTTTGCAATAATGAAAATAAAATAGGAAGTTTTTATGATAATAGTCTGCTTATAAATTGGAAATCAAAATTGGAAAATTTATCATGATTGTAGCATTTATTTCCATTATACTTAAAGACGAATGTATATGATGGGCGAATTGACTATACATCAAAGATTATGAAGAAATTGGTTTCAATAATTTGTTATCAGTAATATGATTGGTGAAAAAGTATCTTAACAGTAATGTCATTTTTGGATATCGATTAATGTCTACATTTAAAATAATAAATAAATGAATGTTATAGAAATGTATTATTCAATACCGACTGGTAATCAGTAAATTAAATCAGTTAAATCGATAAGAATTAATTAAATCTAGCTCGAAAAACTTGATGCTCGTTAACATTACAAATAGGTTCTCATTTGTCATTAAAGGCGAAGGAATATGACGGAACATTTGACTATATATCATAGTTTGTGAAGAAATTGGTTTCAAAAATCTGTTATCAGTAATATGGTTGGTGAAAAATATCTTACAATAGAGTCATTTTGAATTTTGTTGAATGGGTATGTTTAAAATGATAAATAAATCAGTGCTATAGAAATGTATTATTCAATACTGACATGTAATCAGTAAAGTAAATCAGTAAAATCGGTTAGAATTAATTAAAGTCTCCAAAGATTAAGACTAATTAAAGACTCAACGATTAATAAAAATAATTAAAGACTCAAGAGAGTAAGGCTAATTAAAGATTCCAATAAAGAATAAAAGATTAATAAATACTTAATTAAAGACTTAAAGATTAATGAAGACTTAATTAAAAACTCAAATATTAATAAAGACTTAATTAAAGACTCAAAGATTTTAAAACTAAAAATTTATTAATAATTTCCTTTTTTTTTAAAGTTTAATGTTAATATTTTTTATAAATGTAATTTCTATAAAAAGAAATTGCTTTATATGCATGAACTCCCTGAATTTCGACTTTCGCAACTTCGCCTGCAATTTAGCGTATTTAAGAAGCAGGCGCGCTTTTATGCAGACCCAAGCAACTTTCATAAGCCCAAAAAGTGCGACTTTATTTTCGATGAGTCGTCTGTTTTCTTCTGCAGAAAGGACCTTTCGGTGTCATATTTACAAAATGAGGAACACCCAAAAGGCCTTGGGGAAAGATTTCTGAAAAAAATAATAAAGTGCCTTTTGCTGAAACGTGAAGACCTTCCATTTATTCTTTTCAATAGAAAACTCCCGCGGTTTCCACCTTGGGAGCCATCACCACAGAAGCCCATTCGCGTACGCCCCGTGGCATAAAATATGAGTTTGCTGAAATTAAAAAAAGAAAATATGTATTCTAAATCATCGAAATGCATTTGGAATTTAAAGGTTAACAATTCTGTCAAATTTTTCTTTCTGTTAATATAGCTGATATTAATAAATTTAGAAAAACTTGATATTCAGTAATAATATAAAAGATTTTCATTTAGTTGCCATGTCATTAAAGGTGAAGGTACTATAAATGAGGGACGAATTGATTATACATCATACACTCAAGAGCCAAAACATTATGACCACCCCTACATTTTGCAATGAACTCGCCTGGATGACGTGGAAGGCACGTGATCAGGTGGAAGTGGTATTTAACTGGTATTAAGTGGTGGTATTAATCCATGCCAAAGCGGGTTGAAGCTGTGTTGCGCGCCAAAGGTGGGCCAACTCGTTATTGACATGTGGTCATAACGTTTTGGCTCTTGAGTGTAGATAATGAAGAAATTAATTTCAATAATCTGTTATCAATAATATGGTTGGTGAAATAGTATCTTACAAAAAGTTGTAAGTTCAGTTGACTATACATCATAGATAATGAAGAATTTATTTCAATAATCTGTTATCAGTAATATAGTTCGTGAAAAAATATCTTACAATAAAGTCACATTAGATTTCGTTGAATGGGTGTATTTAAAATAATAAATTAATTAATTTTACAGCAATGTATTATTCAATATTGACTTGTAATCAGTAAATTAAATCAGTAAAATAGGTAAAAATTAATTAAAGACTCAAAAGATTAAGACAAATTAAATAAAGAGTCAAAGATTAATAAAAGTTTAATTAAAAACTCAAGTATTAATAAATAATTATTTAAATATTCAACGAATACTAAGGACTTAATTAAAAGCACAACGATTAATTAAAGACTCAAATATTCGTAAAAACTTATTAAATGCACAGATATTAATAAACGCTTAATTAAAGACTCAAAGACTAATAATTAAAAATTCAAAGATTAATTAAAGAATCAAAGATTAATAAAGACTTAATTAACGACTCAAATATTAATAAAGAATTAATTAAAGACTCAAATATTAATAAAAATTAATTAAAGACTCAAAAGATTTTAAGACTAAAATTCAATTAATAATTTCACTTTTTAGAGTTTAACGTTAATATTTTATAAATGTCATTTCTAGAAAAATAATTTGCTTTATATGCAGGAACTTCTGAATTTTGACATTCGCAGCTTTCACCTGCAATTTGGCGTATTTAAGAAAGAAGCGTGCTTTTATGCAGACCCAAGCAAATTTCATAAGCCCAAAAAGTGCAACTTTATTTTCGATGAGTCGTCTGTTTTCTTCTGCAAAAAGGAGCTTTCGGTGTAATATTTACTAAATAAGGAAAACCCAAAAGGCCTTGGGGAAATGTTTCTGAAAAAAAAATAATAAAGAGCATTCTGCTGAAACGTGAAGACCTTCCATTTATTCTTTTCAATAGAAAACTCCCGCGGTTTCCTCCTTGGGAGCCATCACCACAGAAGCACATTCGCATACGCCCCGTGGTAAAAAATATGCGAGTTTGCTAAAATTCTCTCTAAAAGACTAAAATATGTATTCTAAATTAATAAAATGCATTCGGAATTTGAAGGCTTAAAAATTCTTTCAAATTTTTACTTAAAATAGCAAGTATCAATAAACTTTAAAAAACTCGATGTTCGTTAATATTACAAATATGTTAACATTTATTTTTTTAGCTTATGTACAATTAAAATAAATTATGGTCACTATTGGCAAATTTTGATAATTTTTATTAAAACTTAAATGATATTAAATTACTTGATAACCACATAAATATGCTTCAATTAAATATAATAAGTATAAATATCTTGCGGCCAGTTGTATTTATACAGTGTTATTAATCTTTGATATCAACAAACAGCAAATTGTAGAATGTTAAAATAATAAATATTCAGTTTTTTTTTTTAAATTTAATTAGAAGATAAATCTACAAGAAGAATTAAAACATCTTTAAAATCTTAGTGGATCTTTTTTTATTTCAAATTTTATAAAATTTTAAAATTAGCAATTATAACAAAATATTAATAGTCATTTGTTCTTTATAACACGAATCGAAATTAATATTTCTCCTTAATTTACCAAGTTTCTCTATAAAAATATGAATGCTTATATAATATTATTACTGTCTATGTATGTATCTAATCCTCAGTGTTCTGTAGTGCGAGGGTGGACATCCCATGAGTAGTCTACTCATGAAAGGAGGTAAAGGGGTAACTTCTGCGGTGATGGAGCACCCTTAGGTAGAAGTTCGAGATGGCTCCGAGTCGCTGAAATAGGAGGGCAGTGCCTTCCAGGAGGATTTTAGGGGAACTACCCTGCATATGAGCATCGTATGGGATTTTTTTGTCTCTCCACGGTGCTACACTTTTGTGCATACTTCAGGCTAATTAGATCGGGATCTACAGTTTAACGAGGATTCTAAACCTCTACCAAACATCCATGTTAACGCCAGGATTTCAAACCTGAAGCCTATGGTACCAATGGCCAGAGCGCATAACCAATTTGCCATCAGGCCACGAGTATCGTACGGATGAAAACCCGGTAAATTCCCACCATGTAGTCTTACTAAAGAAGCAAGATGTTGAACATCACAAACGATATCGAATTTTCTCATTTCGAAAACAACTACTTGTTTAAGCCAACGGCCATACCATGCTGAATATACCGGTTCTCGTTAGATCATATAGTAGGTTAGAAGATTAGAAGTTAGGTTAGAAGTCAAGCATCATTGGGCGCGGTCAGTACTTGGGTGGGTGACCACCTGAGAACACCGCTTGCCGTCGGCATTCACACATTTGGGACCTGAATGGCCGAGTGTCTAGCGATGTGGCGCTCGGTGCCACAGGTTTCGGGTTCAAATCCCGGTGATGCCATGGATGTTTGTAGTGGTTCGGAATCCACTTTAAGCCGTAGCTCCTGGTCTCCTATGACTGTAAGAGCATCACGGTGCCAAAGTCAAACTTCTACCTACGGGTGCTCCATCACAACAGAAGCTGCTTCCTTCCCTTTCCATCATGAGTACGTATGGGCTCGTGGACTTGGCCAGCCAAGTGGGATAAGAAACAACAACAAACAACAACGACTTACAACAAGTCGTTGTTGTTTGTTGTTGTTTCAACAAGTCGCCAGACGATTGAACTTCTGCTCTAATGCTCATAGTTGTGCACGCTACCGCTGAGCCACGATTCGGTCATATTACATCTAAGATATAATGTATGTATATGCAATATTATATCTTTTAAAAAATTTATCTGATCATTATTTTGTAAACTTGAAATGATTTATGCAAAAGAAATTTTAAAATACATTAAGCAGCCGTTAGATTTATAAATATTAATATTGAACTCTCTTATGTTTGCGAAATAAAAATAACTCGTTAATTTTCCAAAGAAATTTTCCAATCTGCTCACAAATAAAAAAGAATATATAGTGAGAATTATTTTATATGCCAAATTTAATATTTGAGCATTTAATAATTATATAATAAAACTAAATAACTTTAATAACATATTTATAATAACATTAAAGAAAGAAAATAATGTTTTCATTTATAATAATTTGCTTAAAATCCACCCTGCACTATACCCCATGGTGGGCCAAGGTCGTCCGCCTATTGGCAGATTTCGAGACAAGGATTGGTTTGGGTTGTTACTCAACGATCCTTTTTTTAAATTACAAGTTTATTAAACCTGTATCTACACTTTAACGTAGATTCAGAACCACTAACATCCCTGCCACTTACCAGGATTCGAACCTGAAGCCTGTAGTACCAAAGGCCACTACGCTAGCCAATTGGCCATCAGGGCGCTTCGCAACAACAGATGTTTTTCTTTTTACAGGGTAGAGTTGTTAGCTCTACACCCAACACTCATATTAGACCCGGATCTACAGTTTAAAGTAGATTCCAAACCAGCACAAGCATCCCTGCGCCGCCGGGACTCGAACCTGAAGCCTGTGGCACGGAGTGCCAAAGTGCAAGTCATTCGGATATCAGGCTAACAAATAAATAGTTAATGCTCAAAACATTATGTGTTCAATGCTAAATATAATTTTCGTTTATTTAAAAAGTCATTCTAAGGGAATTCGTAAAACACTTTAAAAAGTTTCGATTTATATTCATCCATTAATGTGAGGTATACTGGCATATTTACAGGATTAATTAAAAATTATTTATAAAGAATGAGATTCCTTTGAAATATATGTTTTTAAAACACATTATTTAGAACTTATTTAGTGCTATATTTTAATTTTTCTTAAAATAAATATTAAATTAAAAAATTGGAAGTTTAAGTTCTTCATTAAGAAATATTCTTTGCCTTTATAAACTTTTTATAAATTTAAGCAAGGATTTTATTCTCTTTATAATTCTCAAATTTAATACGGAAAAGTCAGTAGACGAGTAATCTCGAAGAAAATCAACATATTTTTCAGTAAAAAACGCTGAAAGTAAAGAAAAAAATATAACTATTGATAACAGCAATCCAAATACTTTGAGAGAATTTTATTTTTCAGTCTAAATCTAAAGCTTTATACAAAAAAAAAAAGATGCCTTTGAACTGAATAAAATTTATTTAATCTATTTAATTCTAAAATCTAAAAAAGTAATCGGTTACCTTTTTTTATTTAATATTTTATTTCCTTTTTCCCTTTTATTAATGTGATCATTTTTTTGTATAATTTTTCCGATAATATTTTACTCTATTAGCAAAATTAACGGAAAATACTGATGTGAAAAATTAAATACTCTTATTTTCCATTAACTAATTATCGCCTAAAAAACTTTATTTTGACGCCTTTTTTTTTTTTTTAATCAACGTGAATTCTCAAATTTTTATTTAATGAAAATATTTAATTTTATTTTTTGTAACTTTTTTCCTTTAGTTTATTTCAAAGTTTTTATTTGTAACATCAATTATTTAAAAACATATTAGGAAAAAACAGTATTTAAGTTTTAAAATTTGGATTCAAATCAGTTTATTTTTATTTCATAAACAAGTAATTTAATATCAAATAAGTTTTAAAATCTTTCTGTACAAACTTAAAAATTAATATATATATATATATAACGTATATAATGAACAATAAAAAAATCGAACTATGATGAAAACTACTTTTTAAATTCTTTCTGTGCACACACTTAAATTTTAACGTAAATTAATAAACACATATATATATATAACTGTAAAAAGTCGAACTCAAATAAAAAACTATTTTAAAATTTTGTATTTTAGATGGAGTTTACTTTTACTTCGTAAACAAATCATTTATTAATAAACACGCTTTTTAAAATCTTACTGTACAAACTTAAATTATGTATATATATATATATATATATATATAGACAAATAGTTAGATAGATATTTGTATTAAAGTTGCTTATAAATGAAAGTAATACAATAAAGAAATGTTAAAGTTCATTGCATATTTTCTTCAGCATTAGAAAAACGCATCGAACTTTAAAAACGCATATTCAACGTCAAATTTATTTTTATATGTTTATAAAATAACAAAAATAATAAATTTAATATAATAAATAAAATAGCATACAAAATATGTAAATAAATTTTAACATTACATTTTTAACTAGTATAGTGTTTTATACAGCACTTAATGCAAAAAGAAATCAAATTCATTTCATGTATTGATTGGAATTTAAGATAAATTTCTCATTTCGAGGGCATTATCGGAATATTATTTGATGTAATAAACTTTTTCATTAAGTTTCTCAGTGGGCCATTTAGATTTTTATTATACCACTCATGGGTGGAAATCGCGAAATTGCCAATTTCTTCAAAGGAACGCCTCCTTTATTGGGCAAATAAAATGACGCCGCTTTAGTTTTAAGTACGGCATTGTAATGAACAAAGAGAAGATTAAATTGTAAGTAGTCTCCTCGCAATTCGTTGTAAATCACTTCTCATAAAAGAGGTACTTTTTTATTTAAGAGAGCGCTTTATAGAATTATAATATACGAGGCGGTCACATTCAGAAATCTCAAATAGTGATTGGATTTTATTATTATTGAAATGATTTTGTACGAAATTGTTTTTGAGATTGAATTTAGTAATTAATAACTATAGTCCTATTAAAGTAAATAATTAGTATTTCTTCTCTATTCAAAAAAGGCACGCCGATCTAAAAAATACTAAAATTAAAAGCAGTAATTGTAGAAACTCCTTTTCTATTTGTGTTAAAAGCCGTAGATATTGTCACATATGGTGGTGTACACTATACTGTTCTGTATAGATGTTCACATCTGCAGCTCCAAATATTGGAGCTCCAGATGTCATCACACTATTCGTGCAGACCCTTTTTGCCCTGTAAGAAACATTCTTTTGTGGCAATTGATCATGACGTCCAATTTTTAGTATTGTAGCATTTTTTTCTCACGAGAAGAATTTTGGAATTTCATTCACATGTGTGAGGACTGTATGTTATTTGAAAAATATATAATAAACCCATCACTCAAATTTGACAGGAGAGGAGCTTTGTGGGTAGTTATATTACATGCAATTAGTGTTTTGTACTAATGAGAACATCCTATCACTCAAACACTGATAGGGCATGTTCGCTATCATGTATAATTAGACTCAAGAAATTTACAAATGTATGCGCGACCTTCACAGGTCGAAACAATTAGAGATTGATTATCAATCCATTGACATACCATGAGTTGTTCCATCGTGATGGGTGACAGATCACGAACTGGGAAATGTCTACTCCAATGAGAAGTGATGGAAGCTAAACCGTCCCTCCCTCTTCACGGATTGTTTAAATGGAGATTTCTGGTGAAGAAGAGAGAGAGTTTGAGACGAGTCGACAAGAAGTGTTGCATTTGTTTTTTCTCTCTGAAATGACTGAAGAGGTCAGATATTTCAACTTGTTTTCAAAGTCAGCCTCTTGCGGCTTCATGTATGATGCCATGTTAATTAATGTATTCCACAGTCCATGTGTTTAGATTCGTCTTAGAATTGAGAACTCGGGAAATTGCCTAACTTGGAGTGAACTGCACTTGTGTATCTAACTTAATTTATATCCTTATTTTTCTTTTTTTGTAAATCGATTTCGTTATATGCATATAATATTTGTAAATAAGATTTAAAGTGTTTCTATGAACCTGAAAGTGACATTCTTCTTGAAGCCGTTGTAGATCTAGTATAGGCCGAGACGCTACAGTGTCTTAAAAAAGTATTAACATGTTTTTATCAATGCTTTTTACTTAAGCAGCATACATGACGTTGAAGCAGCCAACAATAGTTTATTCTAATAAAAGGAAAATATGATACCCCTTTAGCTCGCCACATATATATTGTAATAAAGATTCTTGCATTTTAATACAAAAATCAAGGTTCCTTTTTTGAAAGCCGCGCTTTTATCTCAGCAAAAGCACGTTTGGAATACAATTTTGAGCGTGGAGGAAGTAAATGGTTGACATGACGATGAAAAACTGCGAAAGAGTTGCCAACCCTCTCGAATAATTAACCATTCATAATTGCGAAACGGGGAAAGGTGGGGAGTAAAGCCCTTCAGCGTAAATGTTTGTTTTAATGAAGATCAATACAAGCGAAAGCAGCTGTCTAATAAACTTCCGCAATTAAGCATTCATGGAACTAGTGTTGCGATGGTATCATGCTGCGAAGTGGAGTGCAATATTTCTAAGAACGTGGTTTTCTTTTTGTGTTGTTAAGAAAGCCAAGGTTTCTCTCGTTATTAGCGCGTTGTAATTCATTGGAGGGAAACGTTTTGTTAACATTTTCTTAAAGACTGTATTTCACCATCATCTCTTTTGGTCTGAATAGCTATTATTCTCAATGAAGAAAATGGGAAAAGATACATCATTGTTGTTTCAAGTAGGGAAGTAAGATGACTTTTTATGCTTGAAACATTGATTAATGAAAAATATGAATAACAATGAATATAGTATCGAGAATTTTTGCTGATGAAATTAAAATGTTATTCTTAGATATGAAAATAAAAGGGATATAATTTTATTAAATGTTTTTATAATTGATGTTTGCTGTAATTATTTAACATTTGATAGTGATTATGTTTATAAATAATAAAAAAGTTATTTGAATACTAGAGATAACTTTTTACTAATATAGCATTTTTTCTCACGGGAAGAGTTTGGGCAACTTCATTCTCATGAGAGAGTAACGTATGTTAGACAAGTATATTAAAAAAACCTATCACTCAAATTTGATAGCAGACAAGCAGTATTGTGTTAGTTACATTACATGCAGTTAGTATTTTGCACTAACCTGTCACCCAAATATGATATTCAGTGTCATGCCTAATAAGACCTCATGAAATTAGCGAATGTCTGCGCTACCTTCACAGGTCGAAATAATTACAGATAGAATAGGAACTACAATATTAGTTGTTGCATCGGGAATGGTGATAGACCACTAGCTGAGAAATGTCTACTCCAAACGAAAGTGAGGGAAGCTGAACCTCCCACCCTCTTCACGGTTCGTCTTAAAAGGAGATTTTTGGTGAAGGAGAGATACAGTTTTGCGATGAATCGACAAGAAGTGTTGCTACTGTTTTTTTTCTCTAAAGTGACTGAACAGAATAGATATTTCAACCTGCTTACAAATTGAGACCATTGTGGCTTAATGTATCCCGTCGTCGGATAATTAAGGTCTACCGGAGACTAGGTGTTTAGGATCGTCATAGGCGCCAGAACTCTGAAAATCTCAGAACATGGTGCGAATTGCGCTTGTGCAAATAATTTGTTTAATTTTCCTCTTTTGTAAATAGATTTCTTTATATATATATATAATGTTTGTAATAGTTCTAATATATATATTCGTAATAGGCCGAGACATACCAGTATTTTAAAAATTATTAACATGTATTCATCAATGCACTTTACTTAAGCAGTATGCATGACGTTGAAGCATGCAACTATAGTTTATTCTAATAAACTGAAAATAGGATACCCCTTTTAGCTTTACACTTATGCAATGTAATAAAGATTCTTCATTTTAATACTATCAGAGTTCCCTTTCTTGGTAAGCCACTCTTTTATCTTAGGAAAAAGGCACGTTGGGATTTACAGTTTTGAGCGTGGAGGAAATAAATGGTTGCCAAGACGATGAAAAACCTCGAAGTGTTGCCAACCCTCTCGAATAATTAACCATTCATAATTGCAAAACAGGGAAAGGTGGGGAGTAAAGCCCTTCAGCGTAAATGTGTGTTTTAATGAAGATCAATACAAGCGAAACCAGCTGTCTAATAAACCTCCGCAATTAAGCATTCATGGAACTAGTGGTGCGGTGGTATTATGGTAAACAATGTTCCTAAGATCGTGGTTTTCTTTTTTGTTGCCAAGAAAGCCAGGTTTCTCGTTATTAGCGTTGTTAATCCATTGGGAGAAAGGGTTTATTAGCATTTTCATAAAGAATGTATTTTATCATCATCTCTTTTCGTTTGAATAGCTATTATTCTCAATGAAGAAAACTGGAAAAGATACATCATTGTTGTTTCAGGTAGGAGGGTAACATGACTTTATGCATAAAACATTGATTAACGAAAATAGTTACAATGAATGCAGCTCAATGTTTGCAAGGGTTATTACATAGTAGACCAGATTCTAGATAGTTTTTGGTGGTAAAATTAAATTTTATTATTAGATATTGAAAATAAAGTTATTTATTTTTAATAATTTATGTTTTTTAACAGAAGTTTTTACAGTGTAATGATTTAAAATTTTAATAGTGGTTATATTTATAAATAAAATATGATATTTGAAAACTAGAGCTAAGTTTATTACTAACATAACATTATTTTCTCAGTTTTTCAGAGTTTAGGCATTTCATTCCCAGGAGAGAGGAATGTATGTTATTTTACAATTATATTATAACAACCCATCACTTAAATTTGACAGAAGAATAAACAGTATTGTTATTTGTTTTTACATGCAATTAGTTTTTGTACAAACCTACACTCAAATTTGATAGCAGATATTCAGCTCAATGGATAATGAGACCTCGTGGAATTAGCGAATGCCTGTGCTATCTTCACAGATCGAAATAATTACAGATGGAATATGGACTATACCACTAGTTGCTCCTTTGTGATTGGTGATCGGCCACGAGATGAGAAATGGCTACTCCATTGAGAAATGAGGAAAGTTGACCCCCACCTTAAAAAAAATTCTGCATTGTCTTAAAAAAGTAGATTTTTGGTGAAGAATAAGAGTTTTGCGTCGAGTCGACCAGATGTGTTACTTATTTTTTATCTGAAGTGACTGAACAGGCCGGAGTTTTCCGCTTGTATACAAAGTGAGCCCCTTGTGGGTTCGTGTATCACTCCGTGTGATAATTAAGGTCTGCCGCAGACTAGGTGTTTAGATCGTCGTAGACTCAAAAACTCTGAAAAACTCCGAACTTGAGTGAACTGCTCTTATGAATTAAATATCTTTAATTTTCATTTCTTTGTAAATAGAGTTCTGTGAAGTAACATTTAATAAAATGGGGGAAAATGTATCAATGTATGCAATTAACTTAGTGTTTTCCCAAATAAACATTATTTTCATTAATCATTTTAAAGTTTTATTTATTATCACGAAATCTATCATTCATTTATTGCTGATATCTGTAAATAACAAGCAATGATACAAGTTATAACTATTACCAATAAATAATACACATTTATACTTATAATTAAATTATTCTTTTAAAGTCTGTTTGATTAGTGAATTATGTCAAAATATACAAATATTGCATGGATTATAACAATAAATTCTGATGATAAATAATCGACTAAACGACTTTAGTCGTTTAATATTTTAAACACATAAATTTATATATAAGTAGTTTTCGCTGTCATTTAAATGAATCAATACTTTACGTTCTGTGATTTTTTATATCTATATCTACCTTCTTTTTATCTAACCTCACACCGAAACATTTGCTTATCGGTTCAGAGTGATATGTCTGTGATTATAAATTAGAATTTCGCAATTCGACAAAAAGCATCTGCCATTCGTTATTAACTGTTAGACGCCGATAACAAACGGCACAGATCATTCAGATGGCTTATCTGCAGGTGGTTTCAGCTTCTATGGAAATGGCACCGGCGGAGTTCCAAAACATTTACTGCAAATGAAAGTTATTTCAGCAAAAGGAAGTTCTAAGAACACCAGCAGGTGTGGGGTAAGTTAATTCTGTTTAGTCCACATGTCATGTATGGACACATTGTACAGAAATGGGATTTTGCCCTCATTTTAACTTTGATATGCATGTTTTAATTTCCTTCATATGAAACTTATTTAGTGTGAAAAATAATTTAAAGTTTGAAATTTAATAATTTAATTATTTTAACTTTGAACACAATAACCTTATTTTAACTTTGATATATGTGTTTTCTTCTTTCTTTGTGTTACTTCTTTCACATAAAACTTATATAGTATTAAAAATGTTTTGAAGGCTGAAATTTAATAATTTAATTATTTAAACTTTGAATACAATAGCCTTATTTTAACATTGATACACTTGTTTTAACTTCTTCCATGTGTAACCTATTTAGTATATAAAATATTTTGAAGTCTAAAATTATTACTTACAAAATATAAGTATCTATGAAGCATATATTATTAAATTTACTTGAAAATATTGCTTAAAATTCTAAATATTTAGCTCATGTAAGGCATAACTTTAATAATAAAAGGATAAAAAAATGACAAAACAACTTTGATTTTGATTATTTATATCAATTTTCTTAAAAGAACTTACCTGGCATCTGAAATTTCTGGATTTCTTAAATAATAATAAAGTTTGATTATTTAATCATTCTTCTTTAAAAAAAAAATACCTAGGGTCTGAAATTTCTTGATTTCTTAAAAATTATCTCAGTTTTATCTGCTAATTTTATAATATAATATATTATTAAGTTTAATTCAAAATGTTACGTAAAATTCTAAATATTTATTTCATCTAAAGCATAAATTCAATAATAAAAGAATAAACTAATGGCAATCAAACTACTTTGATTTTGATTATTTTTACCATTCTTTTTAAAAACAACTATAAGTCGTCTGAAATTTCTGGATTTCTAAAATTTTAATCTCAGTTTTAATTGTTATTTTTGTAACATAAAAAAGAATGCGAAATATTTGAAATGATATTAGGTCAGTTACAGTCATTTTTTTTTACCGAAGTATAAATTAATTAGTATTATAAAACAATAAATAATAAATAATTCTAGAAACAAAAGCCAAATAAAAACATTACATTCTCACCTTTATTAGAAAAAAATTATTATTACTTTTTACATGCAGAAAGCTTATTCATAAGCCTTCAGTATGCAAAATTATGTATCATCTATTCATAAGCTTTCAGTAAAAATTATGTGTCTTCTATTTATAAGCTTTCGGAATGTAAAATTATGTATCTTCTATACATAAACCTTTTCCGTATGTAAAAGTATGTATCTTCTATTCATAAGCCTGTGTATTCATCTTATTCATAAGCCTTCCAGTATTTCTTCTATTTCGGTTTGAAAGTTACTGCCATGTTTTGAATACAACTGATGCACTATTCTAAAAATTTGAGGTTTAAGCGTGCCCAAACGTAGTTGCTTAAAAATTTTGCTCTTTTCAAAAGGACACTTTGTCTTCATTATAACTTAACACAATAAATTCAAATGTCATTAACTTGTTTAATGCTTTAATTTCGTTTTATAATGCTTAAATGATGTTTATTACAAATAGTTTCTTTTGTTAAACCATTAGAGATAAAGAGGGAGACAATTAAGGAAATGACTAAATAGGAAATAAAAATTAATGACATTACTATATTTCACATAAAAGTTAATGAATCTCCTTTATATTTAAACACTGTTAATTTAAAAGTGTATTTCCTTAATTAGCTCGATATTTATTTTGAGTTAACATGTAAACAACATTAAGGCATTTAATACCAGTTCAAAAATATGCTAATACTTAAAACTAATTTTAAATTAGTTCATACATTTGAAATTTTACCTGAAGGCTGAAAATTTTACTTGAAGGATGTATCAATTTTTTTCTTTCAAAATAAGACAAAATAACAAAATGGTTCAGCTTTTATTTAGATTTTAATTGATATTAACAGTCTTTTCAATTGAAATGGTTTTCCAAATAATTGATAGAGAAAGTTTACTTAAAATTGCTGCTTTGAAATACTTTTGAATACTTAATCAAATGAAGGAATTTACAGATTTTTAAATAAAGTATTCTTTATGTTGCATTAATATAAACGATCGAAAAGCTATTTTAATTCTGAATAACAGAGCTTCTTAAAAGACATTTAAAGTTTTCTGAAAAAATGCAAATACTTAAATTTAGTCAATTCAAAGAATTAAATGTCTATTTTACACTTCTCAATTTTGGACCATTAGCGAATTTAAAAATATGCAGCCATTAAAATATCTTTCAAGAAAATATGTAATACAAACCTTAATAGTTAAAATAATCAAAGTACACAAGAGTTATTTTCATTCTTTCTTAAGGAAATATAACTCTCATAGTATATAAGATTTTTAAGTATAATAAGTTAAAAAATAAGTTAAAATGATTATAAAAAATTCTTTAAATGCATTAAGGTATTCATATGAAAACTGACACTTAATTAAATTAATTAAATATAATTTTATATATTTAATGAATTTAATTCAATGTAATTTAAAAAATAAATGTATTGTTCGAATAAAGTACTTAAAATTTTAACTATTGTTACAAACTATTATTTATAATCGATAACTAAATTTCTTAAAACCGTTAGGGGAACAATTAAAATTTAATTGCAGTTACTCATAATAATTCAGCAATTATATAGATAGGAACTTGAATTGAAGGGGTATATGGTGATGTGAAGCAACAAGGACAAAAAGGATAACCCCCTATATAAACAGAATTTTATTATACTGAACTATATGGAGAATATTTCCTACAGAGTAGTTAAACCGAAGCAGGGCTTTCACTAGAATAACATCAGAATACATAGATGCAAGAAGTCGAGCGAATACAAACTGTCGAAAAGTCTAAATCGAAACTATTTGTATTAAACAATATCCATTAAATTTCAATTATGCAATAATTTCGCCAATTACTTCAACAAAATTTCAAATACTATATTATATTTCTTGCAAAAAATACTCCCATATAGGTTAATTAAAACAAAACAATGTTACACTAGAATAAGCATTTAATACACAGATATATGAAGTCCAGGTTATTTAAAATGACTGAAAAATTTAAATGACAAAAATTAATTGTTTGAAAAGGTCTTCAGATAGAGTAACTCTTAATATTTAATTGTAATTATTTATAATTCAGCAATTACGTAGACAAGATTTTACTATATTAAACTATATGCAGAAAATACTTCATACAGAGCAGTTAAAACAAAGAAAAGCTTCGTTAGAATAACATCAGAATACTTAGATCCCGGAAGTCAAGAGAATTTAAACTGATCGATCCATTAAAAAACATTCGGATTCGATTAAAAAAAAAAATTACATTACATAAAAATTTTTACGTTAAAGTGTCTTCAAATTGTTGAACAATAACTATTTAATTGCAATTATGCACATTAATTTGGCAATTGCTTCAATGAAATTTCAAATATTATATTGCACTACTTGCAGAAAATGAATTAATTAAACAAAGCAAAGCTACTCTAGAATAGCATCAGAATATGCAGATATAGTGCAGTTAAAAAGTAATTAAAAATGACTGAAAATATATATTACATAATTAATTGCTTTAAATATATCTTCAGATAGGAGAATAAATAATATTTAATAGGAGTTATTTATAATAATTCAGCAATTGCATAACATTTTACTATATTGAACTGCATGCAGAGAATATTTCGTACAGAGTAGTTAAAAACGAAACAGGGCTTCACGAGAATAACATCAGAATGCATAGATATAGGAAGTCGAGCGAATTTAAACTGATCGAAAATTCTGAATCATGAAATTATTTAAGGTAAAGTATCTTCAAGTTGTTGAACAATAACTATTAAATTGCCATTCTTCACAATAATTTTGTCAATTACATTAACGAAATATCAACTATTGTATTGGACTATTTGCAGAAAATACTCCATATAGATTAATTAAAACAAAGCAAAGCTACTCTAGAATATCATCAGAATGTCCAGATATATGTAGTCAAGGTAATTTAAATAGAACTGGTTAAACTGATCGAAAATTCTAAATCATGAAAAGTTGTTGAACAATAACTATTATATTGCAATTCTTCACAATAATTAGGCAATTTGCATCAGCAAAATTTCAAACATGGTATACATTACTTGCAGAAAATAAATAATTAATTATAAAATTACATAATTAATTGCTTTGAAAAAAAGTCTTCA